>CM059431.1:46183089-46195589 GCA_030390025.1 Squalus acanthias | reverse complement strand
AGCGTGAGTGTGCGAGTGAGAGTGAGTGTGTGAGTGAGCGTGTGAGTGCGAGTGAGAGTGAGTGTGAGAGAGAGTGTGTGTGAGTGAGAGTGAGTGTGAGAGTGAGAGTGAGAGTGAGTGTGAGAGAGAGAGTGTGTGTGTGAGTGAGAGTGAGAGTGTGTGTGTGAGTGAGAGTGAGAGTGTGTGTGTGAGTGAGAGTGAGGGTGAGAGTGAGTGTGCGAGTGAGAGTGAGGGTTAGAGTGAGTGTGTGAGTGAGAGTGAGAGTGAGTGTGAGAGTGAGAGATTGTGTGTGAGTAGAGTGAAAGTGAGTGAGAGTGAGTGAGAGTGAGTGTGTGAGTGAGTGTGTGAGTGAGAGTGAGAGTGAGCGTGAGAGTGAGTGTGTGAGTGAGAGTGAGCGTGAGAGTGAGCGTGAGAGTGAGCGTGAGAGTGAGCGTCAGAGTGAGAGTGAGCAGAGAGTGAGAGTGAGAGTGAGGGTGAGAGTAAGTGTGAGAGAGAGAGTGTGTGTGTGAGTGAGAGTGAGTGTGAGTGTGAGTGTGTGTCTGTGTGAGAGTGAGTGTGTGAATGAGAGTGAGGGTGAGTGTGAGAGAGAGAGTGTGTGTGTGTGTGTGAGTGAGCGTGAGTGTGTGAGTGAGAGTGAGGGTGAGAGTGAGTGTGTGAGTGAGAGTGAGAGTCAGAGTGAGAGTGAGGGTGAGAGTGAGTGTGTGAGTGAGAGTGAGAGTCAGAGTGAGCGTGAGAGGAGAGTGAGCGTGAGGTGAGCGGAGAGTCAGTGTGAGAGTGAGCTGAGAGTGAGCGTGAGAGTGAGCAGAGAGTGAGAGTGAGCGGAGAGTGAGCGTGAGTGTGCGAGTGAGAGTTAGTGTGTGAGTGAGCGTGTGAGTGCGAGTGAGAGTGAGTGTGAGAGAGAGTGTGTGTGAGTGAGAGTGAGTGTGAGAGTGAGAGTGAGAGTGAGTGTGAGAGAGAGTGTGTGTGTGAGTGAGAGTGAGAGTGTGTGTGTGAGTGGGTGTGTGTGAGTGAGAGTGAGTGTGAGAGTGAGAGTGAGAGTGAGTGTGAGAGAGAGAGTGTGTGTGTGAGTGAGAGTGAGAGTGTGTGTGTGAGTGAGAGTGAGAGTGTGTGTGTGAGTGAGAGTGAGGGTGAGAGTGAGTGTGCGAGTGAGAGTGAGGGTTAGAGTGAGTGTGTGAGTGAGAGTGAGAGTGAGTGTGAGAGTGAGAGATTGTGTGTGAGTAAGAGTGAAAGTGAGTGAGAGTGAGTGAGAGTGAGTGTGTGAGTGAGTGTGTGAGTGAGAGTGAGAGTGAGCGTGAGAGTGAGTGTGTGAGTGAGAGTGAGCGTGAGAGTGAGCGTGAGAGTGAGCGTGAGAGTGAGCGTCAGAGTGAGAGTGAGCAGAGAGTGAGAGTGAGAGTGAGGGTGAGAGTAAGTGTGAGAGAGAGAGTGTGTGTGTGAGTGAGAGTGAGTGTGAGTGTGAGTGTGTGTCTGTGTGAGAGTGAGTGTGTGAATGAGAGTGAGGGTGAGTGTGAGAGAGAGAGTGTGTGTGTGTGTGTGAGTGAGCGTGAGTGTGTGAGTGAGAGTGAGGGTGAGAGTGAGTGTGTGAGTGAGAGTGAGAGTCAGAGTGAGAGTGAGGGTGAGAGTGAGTGTGTGAGTGAGAGTGAGAGTCAGAGTGAGCGTGAGAGGAGAGTGAGCGTGAGGGTGAGCGGAGAGTCAGTGTGAGAGTGAGCTGAGAGTGAGCGTGAGAGTGAGCAGAGAGTGAGAGTGAGCGGAGAGTGAGCGTGAGTGTGCGAGTGAGAGTTAGTGTGTGAGTGAGCGTGTGAGTGCGAGTGAGAGTGAGTGTGAGAGAGAGTGTGTGTGAGTGAGAGTGAGTGTGAGAGTGAGAGTGAGAGTGAGTGTGAGAGAGAGAGTGTGTGTGTGAGTGAGAGTGAGAGTGTGTGTGTGAGTGAGAGTGAGGGTGAGAGTGAGTGTGCGAGTGAGAGTGAGGGTTAGAGTGAGTGTGTGAGTGAGAGTGAGAGTGAGTGTGAGAGTGAGAGATTGTGTGTGAGTAAGAGTGAAAGTGAGTGTGTGAGTGAGAGTGAGTGTGTGAGTGAGTGTGTGAGTGAGAGTGAGTGTATGAGTGAGAGTGAGTGTGCAAGTGAGAGTGAGGGTGAGAGTGAGTGTGTGAGTGAGAGTGAGATTGAGTGTGAGAGTGTGTGTGTGAGTGAGAGTGAGAGTGAGTGTGAGAGTGAGTGTGTGAGTGAGAGTGAGAGTGAGCGTGAGAGTGAGTGTGTGAGTGAGAGTGAGCGTGAGAGTGAGCGTCAGAGTGAGAGTGAGCAGAGAGTGAGAGTGAGAATGAGGGTGAGAGTGAGTGTGAGAGAGAGAGTGTGTGTGTGAGTGAGAGTGAGTGTGAGTGTGAGTGTGTGTCTGAGTGAGAGTGAGTGTGTGAATGAGAGTGAGGGTGAGTGTGAGAGAGAGAGTGTGTGTGGGTGTGTGAGTGAGCGTGAGTGTGTGAGTGAGAGTGAGGGTGAGAGGTGAGTGTGTGAGTGAGAGTGAGAGTCAGAGTGAGAGAGAGTGAGCTGAGTGTGAGGTGAGAGTGAGCAGTAGAGTGAGAGTGAGCGGAGAGTGAGCGTGAGTGTGCGAGTGTAGGTGTGAGTGAGAGTGAGTTGTGAGTGAGAGTGAGAGTGTGAGTGAGAGTGAATGTGTGAGGAGAGTGAGTGTGGAGAGAGAGCGTGTGTGTGAGTGAGCGAGAGAGTGAGAGTGAGCGTGAGAGTGAGGGTGAGAGTGAGTGTGTGAGTGAGATGAGAGTGAGAGTGAGGGTGAGAGTGAGTGTGAGTGTGTGAGTGAGAGTGAGAGTGAGAGTGAGGGTGAGGGTGAGAGTGAGAGTGTGAGTGAGAGAGAGTGAGTGTGTGAGTGAGAGTGAGAGTGAGAGAGAGTGTGAGAGAGAGAGAGAGTGTGTGTGTGAGTGAGAGTGAGAGTGTGTGTGTGAGTGAGAGTGAGCAGAGAGTGAGAGTAAGAGTGAGTGTGAGAGTGAGAGAGCGAGTGTGTGTGTGTGAGTGAGAGTGAGTGTGAGTGTGACAGTGTGTGTCTGAGTGAAAGTGAGTGTGTGAGTGAGAGTGAGGGTGAGAGTGAGTGTGAGAGAGAGAGTGTGTGTGTGAATGAGAGTGAGTGTGAGAGTGAGAGTGTGTGTCTGAGTGAGAGTGAGTGTGCAAGTGAGAGTGAGGGTGAGAGTGAGTGTGTGAGTGAGAGTGAGAGTGAGTGTGAGAGCGAGAGTGTGTGTGTGAGTGAGAGTGAGTGTTAGAGTGAGAGTGTGAGTGAGAGTGAGCGGCGAGTGAGTGTGTAAGTGAGAGTGAGCATGAGAGTGAGTGTGTGAGTGTGAGTGAGAGTGAGGGTGAGAGTGAGGGTGAGAGTAAGTGTGAGAGTGAGCGTCGAGTGAGCGTGAGAGTGAGCGGAGAGTGAGAATGAGGGGAGAGTGAGCGTGAGTGTGCGAGTAGAGTGAGAGTGTGAGTGAGAGTGAGTGTGTGAGTGAGTGAGTGTGTGAGTGAGAGTGTGAGTGAGAGTGAGTGTGTGAGTGAGTGAGTGTGTGAGTGAGTGTGTGAGTGAGAGTGAGCGTGAGAGTGAGGTGGGTGAGTGTGAGTGAGAGTGAGAGTGAGAGTGAGTGTGAGAGAGAGAGTGTGTGTGTGAGTGAGGTGAGAGTGAGAGTGAGTGAGAGTGAGGGTGAGAGTGAGTGTGTGAGTGAGAATGAGAGTGAGAGTGAGAGTGAGGGTGAGAGTGAGTGTGAGTGTGTGAGTGAGAGTGAGAGTGAGAGTGTGAGTGAGAGAGAGTGAGTGTGTGAGTGAGAGTGAGAGTGAGAGTGAGTGTGAGAGAAGAGAGAGAGTGTTGTGTGAGTGAGAGTGAGAGTGTGTGTGTGAGTGAGAGTGAGCAGAGAGTGAGAGTGAGAGTGAGTGTGAGAGTGAGAGTGAGTTGAGAGTGAGTGTGTGAGTGAGAGTGAGGTGAGAGTGAGTGTGAGAGAGAGAGTGTGTGTGTGAATGAGAGTGAGTGTGAGAGTGAGAGTGTGTGTCTGAGTGAGAGTGAGTGTGCGAGTGAGAGTGAGGGTGAGAGTGAGTGTGTGAGTGAGAGTGAGAGGGAGCGTGAGGGTGAGCGGAGAGTGAGTGTGAGAGTGAGCTGAGAGTGAGCGTGAGAGTGAGCAGAGAGTGAGAGTGAGCGGAGAGTGAGCGTGAGTGTGCGAGTGAGAGTGAGTGTGTGAGTGAGCGTGTGAGTGCGAGTGAGAGTGAGTGTGAGAGAGAGAGTGTGTGTGAGTGAGAGTGAGTGTGTGAGTGAGAGTGAGAGTGAGAGAGAGTGAGTGTGAGAGAGAGAGTGTGTGTGTGAGTGAGAGTGAGAGTGTGTGTGTGAGTGAGAGTGAGGGTGAGAGTGAGTGTGTGAGTGAAAGTGAGTGTGTGAGTGAGAGTGAGTGTGTGAGTGAGTGTGTGAGTGAGAGTGAGATTGAGTGTGAGAGTGTGTGTGTGAGTGAGAGTGAGAGTGAGTGTGAGAGTGAGTGTGTGAGTGAGAGTGAGAGTGAGAGTGAGTGTGTGAGTGAGAGTGAGCGTGAGAGTGAGCGTGAGAGTGAGCGTCAGAGTGAGCGTCAGAGTGAGAGTGAGCAGAGAGTGAGAGTGAGAGTGAGGGTGAGAGTAAGTGTGAGAGAGAGAGTGTGTGTGTGAGTGAGAGTGAGTGTGAGTGTGAGTGTGTGTCTGAGTGAGAGTGAGTGTGTGAATGAGATTGAGGGTGAGTGTGAGAGAGAGAGAGTGTGTGTGTGTGTGTGAGTGAGCGTGAGTGTGTGAGTGAGAGTGAGGGTGAGAGTGAGTGTGTGAGTGAGAGTGAGAGTCAGAGTGAGAGTGAGGGTGAGAGTGAGTGTGAGAGTGAGAGAGCGAGTGTGTGTGTGTGAGTGAGAGTGAGTGTGAGTGTGACAGTGTGTGTCTGAGTGAGAGTGAGTGTGTGAGTGAGAGTGAGGGTGAGAGTGAGTGTGTGAGTGAGAGTGAGGGTGAGAGTGAGTGTGAGAGAGAGAGTGTGTGTGTGAATGAGAGTGAGTGTGAGAGTGAGAGTGTGTGTCTGAGTGAGAGTGAGTGTGCGAGTGAGAGTGAGGGTGAGAGTGAGTGTGTGAGTGAGAGTGAGAGTGAGCGTGAGGGTGAGCGGAGAGTGAGTGTGAGAGTGAGCTGAGAGTGAGCGTGAGAGTGAGCAGAGAGTGAGAGTGAGCGGAGAGTGAGCGTGAGTGTGCGAGTGAGAGTGAGTGTGTGAGTGAGCGTGTGAGTGCGAGTGAGAGTGAGTGTGAGAGAGAGAGTGTGTGTGAGTGAGAGTGAGTGTGTGAGTGAGAGTGAGAGTGAGAGTGAGTGTGAGAGAGAGAGTGTGTGTGTGAGTGAGAGTGAGAGTGTGTGTGTGAGTGAGAGTGAGGGTGAGAGTGAGTGTGCGAGTGAGAGTGAGGGTGAGAGTGAGTGTGTGAGTGAGAGTGAGAGTGAGTGTGAGAGTGAGAGTGTGTGTGTGAGTAAGAGTGAAAGTGAGTGTGTGAGTGAGAGTGAGTGTGTGAGTGAGTGTGTGAGTGAAAGTGAGTGTGTGAGTGAGAGTGAGTGTGTGAGTGAGTGTGTGAGTGAGAGTGAGATTGAGTGTGAGAGTGTGTGTGTGAGTGAGAGTGAGAGTGAGTGTGAGAGTGAGTGTGTGAGTGAGAGTGAGAGTGAGCGTGAGAGTGAGTGTGTGAGTGAGAGTGAGCGTGAGAGTGAGCGTGAGAGTGAGCGTCAGAGTGAGAGTGAGCAGAGAGTGAGAGTGAGGGTGAGAGTAAGTGTGAGAGAGAGAGTGTGTGTGTGAGTGAGAGTGAGTGTGAGTGTGAGTGTGTGTCTGAGTGAGAGTGAGTGTGTGAATGAGAGTGAGGGTGAGTGTGAGAGAGAGTGTGTGTGTGTGTGTGAGTGAGCGTGAGTGTGTGAGTGAGAGTGAGGGTGAGAGTGAGTGTGTGAGTGAGAGTGAGAGTCAGAGTGAGAGTGAGGGTGAGAGTGAGTGTGTGAGTGAGAGTGAGAGTCAGAGTGAGCGTGAGAGGAGAGTGAGCGTGAGGGTGAGCGGAGAGTCAGTGTGAGAGTGAGCTGAGAGTGAGCGTGAGAGTGAGCAGAGAGTGAGAGTGAGCGGAGAGTGAGCGTGAGTGTGCGAGTGAGAGTTAGTGTGTGAGTGAGCGTGTGAGTGCGAGTGAGAGTGAGTGTGAGAGAGAGTGTGTGTGAGTGAGAGTGAGTGTGAGAGTGAGAGTGAGAGTGAGTGTGAGAGAGAGAGTGTGTGTGTGAGTGAGAGTGAGAGTGTGTGTGTGAGTGAGAGTGAGAGTGTGTGTGTGAGTGAGAGTGAGGGTGAGAGTGAGTGTGCGAGTGAGAGTGAGGGTTAGAGTGAGTGTGTGAGTGAGAGTGAGAGTGAGTGTGAGAGTGAGAGATTGTGTGTGAGTAAGAGTGAAAGTGAGTGAGAGTGAGTGAGAGTGAGTGTGTGAGTGAGTGTGTGAGTGAGAGTGAGAGTGAGCGTGAGAGTGAGTGTGTGAGTGAGAGTGAGCGTGAGAGTGAGCGTGAGAGTGAGCGTGAGAGTGAGCGTCAGAGTGAGAGTGAGCAGAGAGTGAGAGTGAGAGTGAGAGTGAGGGTGAGAGTAAGTGTGAGAGAGAGAGTGTGTGTGTGAGTGAGAGTGAGTGTGAGTGTGAGTGTGTGTCTGAGTGAGAGTGAGTGTGTGAATGAGAGTGAGGGTGAGTGTGAGAGAGAGAGTGTGTGTGTGTGTGTGAGTGAGCGTGAGTGTGTGAGTGAGAGTGAGGGTGAGAGTGAGTGTGTGAGTGAGAGTGAGAGTCAGAGTGAGAGTGAGGGTGAGAGTGAGTGTGTGAGTGAGAGTGAGAGTCAGAGTGAGCGGAGAGGAGAGTGAGCGTGAGGGTGAGCGGAGAGTCAGTGTGAGAGTGAGCTGAGAGTGAGCGTGAGAGTGAGCAGAGAGTGAGAGTGAGCGGAGAGTGAGCGTGAGTGTGCGAGTGAGAGTTAGTGTGTGAGTGAGCGTGTGAGTGCGAGTGAGAGTGAGTGTGAGAGAGAGTGTGTGTGAGTGAGAGTGAGTGTGAGAGTGAGAGTGAGAGTGAGTGTGAGAGAGAGAGTGTGTGTGTGAGTGAGAGTGAGAGTGTGTGTGTGAGTGAGAGTGAGGGTGAGAGTGAGTGTGCGAGTGAGAGTGAGGGTTAGAGTGAGTGTGTGAGTGAGAGTGAGAGTGAGTGTGAGAGTGAGAGATTGTGTGTGAGTAAGAGTGAAAGTGAGTGTGTGAGTGAGAGTGAGTGAGTGAGTGAGTGTGTGAGTGAGAGTGAGTGTATGAGTGAGAGTGAGTGTGCAAGTGAGAGTGAGGGTGAGAGTGAGTGTGTGAGTGAGAGTGAGATTGAGTGTGAGAGTGTGTGTGTGAGTGAGAGTGAGAGTGAGTGTGAGAGTGAGTGTGTGAGTGAGAGTGAGAGTGAGCGTGAGAGTGAGTGTGTGAGTGAGAGTGAGCGTGAGAGTGAGCGTCAGAGTGAGAGTGAGCAGAGAGTGAGAGTGAGAATGAGGGTGAGAGTGAGTGTGAGAGAGAGAGTGTGTGTGTGAGTGAGAGTGAGTGTGAGTGTGAGTGTGTGTCTGAGTGAGAGTGAGTGTGTGAATGAGAGTGAGGGTGAGTGTGAGAGAGAGAGTGTGTGTGTGTGTGAGTGAGCGTGAGTGTGTGAGTGAGAGTGAGGGTGAGAGTGAGTGTGTGAGTGAGAGTGAGAGTCAGAGTGAGCATGAGAGTGAGCTGAGAGTGAGGGTGAGAGTGAGCAGAGAGTGAGAGTGAGCGGAGAGTGAGCGTGAGTGTGCGAGTGAGAGTGTGAGTGAGAGTGAGTGTGTGAGTGAGAGTGAGAGTGTGAGTGAGAGTGAATGTGTGAGTGAGAGTGAGTGTGTGAGAGAGAGCGTGTGTGTGAGTGAGCGTGAGAGTGAGAGTGAGCGTGAGAGTGAGGGTGAGAGTGAGTGTGTGAGTGAGAATGAGAGTGAGAGTGAGAGTGAGGGTGAGAGTGAGTGTGAGTGTGTGAGTGAGAGTGAGAGTGAGAGTGAGGGTGAGGGTGAGAGTGAGAGTGTGAGTGAGAGAGAGTGAGTGTGTGAGTGAGAGTGAGAGTGAGAGAGAGTGTGAGAGAGAGAGAGTGTGTGTGTGAGTGAGAGTGAGAGTGTGTGTGTGAGTGAGAGTGAGCAGAGAGTGAGAGTAAGAGTGAGTGTGAGAGTGAGAGAGCGAGTGTGTGTGTGTGAGTGAGAGTGAGTGTGAGTGTGACAGTGTGTGTCTGAGTGAAAGTGAGTGTGTGAGTGAGAGTGAGGGTGAGAGTGAGTGTGAGAGAGAGAGTGTGTGTGTGAATGAGAGTGAGTGTGAGAGTGAGAGTGTGTGTCTGAGTGAGAGTGAGTGTGCGAGTGAGAGTGAGGTGAGAGTGAGTGTGTGAGTGAGAGTGAGAGTGAGAGTGAGCGTGAGGGTGAGCGGAGAGTGAGCGTGAGAGTGAGCTGAGAGTGAGCGTGAGAGTGAGCAGAGAGTGAGAGTGAGCGGAGGGTGAGCGTGAGTGTGCGAGTGAGAGTGAGTGTGTGAGTGAGCGTGTGAGTGCGAGTGAGAGTGAGTGTGAGAGAGAGAGTGTGTGTGAGTGAGAGTGAGTGTGTGAGTGAGAGTGAGAGTGAGAGTGAGAGTGAGTGTGAGAGAGAGAGTGTGTGTGTGAGTGAGAGTGAGAGTGTGTGTGTGAGTGAGAGTGAGGGTGAGAGTGAGTGAGCGAGTGAGAGTGAGGGTGAGAGTGAGTGTGTGAGTGAGAGTGAGAGTGAGCGTGAGAGTGAGAGTGTGTGTGTGAGTAAGAGTGAAAGTGAGTGTGTGAGTGAGAGTGAGTGTGTGAGTGAGTGTGTGAGTGAAAGTGAGTGTGTGAGTGAGAGTGAGTGTGTGAGTGAGTGTGTGAGTGAGAGTGAGATTGAGTGTGAGAGTGTGTGTGTGAGTGAGAGTGAGAGTGAGTGTGAGAGTGAGTGTGTGAGTGAGAGTGAGCGTGAGAGTGAGCGTGAGAGTGAGCGTCAGAGTGAGAGTGAGCAGAGAGTGAGAGTGAGAGTGAGGGTGAGAGTAAGTGTGAGAGAGAGAGTGTGTGTGTGAGTGAGAGTGAGTGTGAGTGTGAGTGTGTGTCTGTGTGAGAGTGAGTGTGTGAATGAGAGTGAGGGTGAGTGTGAGAGAGAGAGTGTGTGTGTGTGTGTGTGAGTGAGCGTGAGTGTGTGAGTGAGAGTGAGGGTGAGAGTGAGTGTGTGAGTGAGAGTGAGAGTCAGAGTGAGAGTGAGGGTGAGAGTGAGTGTGTGAGTGAGAGTGAGAGTCAGAGTGAGCGTGAGAGGAGAGTGAGCGTGAGGGTGAGCGGAGAGTCAGTGTGAGAGTGAGCTGAGAGTGAGCGTGAGAGTGAGCAGAGAGTGAGAGTGAGCGGAGAGTGAGCGTGAGTGTGCGAGTGAGAGTTAGTGTGTGAGTGAGCGTGTGAGTGCGAGTGAGAGTGAGTGTGAGAGAGAGTGTGTGTGAGTGAGAGTGAGTGTGAGAGTGAGAGTGAGAGTGAGTGTGAGAGAGAGAGTGTGTGTGTGAGTGAGAGTGAGAGTGTGTGTGTGAGTGAGAGTGAGGGTGAGAGTGAGTGTGCGAGTGAGAGTGAGGGTTAGAGTGAGTGTGTGAGTGAGAGTGAGAGTGAGTGTGAGAGTGAGAGATTGTGTGTGAGTAAGAGTGAAAGTGAGTGTGTGAGTGAGAGTGAGTGTGTGAGTGAGTGTGTGAGTGAGAGTGAGTGTATGAGTGAGAGTGAGTGTGCAAGTGAGAGTGAGGGTGAGAGTGAGTGTGTGAGTGAGAGTGAGATTGAGTGTGAGAGTGTGTGTGTGAGTGAGAGTGAGAGTGAGTGTGAGAGTGAGTGTGTGAGTGAGAGTGAGAGTGAGCGTGAGAGTGAGTGTGTGAGTGAGAGTGAGCGTGAGAGTGAGCGTCAGAGTGAGAGTGAGCAGAGAGTGAGAGTGAGAATGAGGGTGAGAGTGAGTGTGAGAGAGAGAGTGTGTGTGTGAGTGAGAGTGAGTGTGAGTGTGAGTGTGTGTCTGAGTGAGAGTGAGTGTGTGAATGAGAGTGAGGGTGAGTGTGAGAGAGAGAGTGTGTGTGTGTGTGAGTGAGCGTGAGTGTGTGAGTGAGAGTGAGGGTGAGAGTGAGTGTGTGAGTGAGAGTGAGAGTCAGAGTGAGCATGAGAGTGAGCTGAGAGTGAGGGTGAGAGTGAGCAGAGAGTGAGAGTGAGCGGAGAGTGAGCGTGAGTGTGCGAGTGAGAGTGTGAGTGAGAGTGAGTGTGTGAGTGAGAGTGAGAGTGTGAGTGAGAGTGAATGTGTGAGTGAGAGTGAGTGTGTGAGAGAGAGCGTGTGTGTGAGTGAGCGTGAGAGTGAGAGTGAGCGTGAGAGTGAGGGTGAGAGTGAGTGTGTGAGTGAGAATGAGAGTGAGAGTGAGAGTGAGGGTGAGAGTGAGTGTGAGTGTGTGAGTGAGAGTGAGAGTGAGGGTGAGGGTGAGAGTGAGAGTGTGAGTGAGAGAGAGTGAGTGTGTGAGTGAGAGTGAGAGTGAGAGAGAGTGTGAGAGAGAGAGAGTGTGTGTGTGAGTGAGAGTGAGAGTGTGTGTGTGAGTGAGAGTGAGCAGAGAGTGAGAGTGAGAGTGAGTGTGAGAGTGAGAGAGCGAGTGTGTGTGTGTGAGTGAGAGTGAGTGTGAGTGTGACAGTGTGTGTCTGAGTGAAAGTGAGTGTGTGAGTGAGAGTGAGGGTGAGAGTGAGTGTGAGAGAGAGAGTGTGTGTGTGAATGAGAGTGAGTGTGAGAGTGAGAGTGTGTGTCTGAGTGAGAGTGAGTGTGCGAGTGAGAGTGAGGGTGAGAGTGAGTGTGTGAGTGAGAGTGAGAGTGAGCGTGAGGGTGAGCGGAGAGTGAGCGTGAGAGTGAGCTGAGAGTGAGCGTGAGAGTGAGCAGAGAGTGAGAGTGAGCGGAGGGTGAGCGTGAGTGTGCGAGTGAGAGTGAGTGTGTGAGTGAGCGTGTGAGTGCGAGTGAGAGTGAGTGTGAGAGAGAGAGTGTGTGTGAGTGAGAGTGAGTGTGTGAGTGAGAGTGAGAGTGAGAGTGAGTGAGAGTGAGTGTGAGAGAGAGAGTGTGTGTGTGAGTGAGAGTGAGAGTGTGTGTGTGAGTGAGAGTGAGGGTGAGAGTGAGTGCGCGAGTGAGAGTGAGGGTGAGAGTGAGTGTGTGAGTGAGAGTGAGAGTGAGTGTGAGAGTGAGAGTGTGTGTGTGAGTAAGAGTGAAAGTGAGTGTGTGAGTGAGAGTGAGTGTGTGAGTGAGTGTGTGAGTGAAAGTGAGTGTGTGAGTGAGAGTGAGTGTGTGAGTGAGTGTGTGAGTGAGAGTGAGATTGAGTGTGAGAGTGTGTGTGTGAGTGAGTGTGAGAGTGAGTGTGAGAGTGAGTGTGTGAGTGAGAGTGAGAGTGAGCGTGAGGGTGAGTGTGTGAGTGAGAGTGAGCGTGAGAGTGAGCGTGAGAGTGAGCGTGAGAGTGAGCGTTAGAGTGAGAGTGAGCAGAGAGTGAGAGTGAGAGTGAGGGTGAGAGTGAGTGTGAGAGAGAGAGTGTGTGTGTGAGTGAGAGTGAGTGTGAGTGTGAGTGTGTGTCTGAGTGAGAGTGAGTGTGTGAATGAGAGTGAGGGTGAGTGTGAGAGAGAGAGTGTGTGTGTGTGTGTGAGTGAGCGTGAGTGTGTGAGTGAGAGTGAGGGTGAGAGTGAGTGTGTGAGTGAGAGTGAGAGTCAGAGTGAGCGTGAGAGGAGAGTGAGCGTGAGGGTGAGTGGAGAGTCAGCGTGAGAGTGAGCTGAGAGTGAGCGTGAGAGTGAGCAGAGAGTGAGAGTGAGCGGAGAGTGAGCGTGAGTGTGCGAGTGAGAGTGAGTGTGTGAGTGAGCGTGTGAGTGCGAGTGAGAGTGAGTGTGAGAGAGAGTGTGTGTGAGTGAGAGTGAGTGTGAGAGTGAGAGTGAGAGTGAGAGTGAGTGTGAGAGAGAGAGTGTGTGTGTGAGTGAGAGTGAGAGTGTGTGTGTGAGTGAGAGTGAGGGTGAGAGTGAGTGTGCGAGTGAGAGTGAGTGTTAGAGTGAGTGTGTGTGAGAGTGAGAGTGAGTGTGAGAGTGAGAGATTGTGTGTGAGTAAGAGTGAAAGTGAGTGTGTGAGTGAGAGTGAGCAGAGAGTGAGAGTGAGAGTGAGTGTGTGAGTGAGAGTGAGAGTCAGAGTGAGCATGAGAGTGAGCTGAGAGTGAGGGTGAGAGTGAGCAGAGAGTGAGAGTGAGCGGAGAGTGAGCGTGAGTGTGCGACTGAGAGTGTGAGTGAGAGTGAGAGTGTGAGCGAGAGTGAGAGTGTGAGTGAGAGTGAATGAGTGAGTGAGAGTGAGTGTGTGAGAGAGAGCGTGTGTGTGAGTGAGCGTGAGAGTGAGAGTGAGCGTGAGAGTGAGGGTGAGAGTGAGTGTGTGAGTGAGAATGAGAGTGAGAGTGAGAGTGAGGGTGAGAGTGAGTGTGAGTGTGTGAGTGAGAGTGAGAGTGAGAGTGAGGGT
>CM059431.1:46163089-46178089 GCA_030390025.1 Squalus acanthias | reverse complement strand
AGTGAGAGTGAGGGTGAGAGTGAGTGTGAGTGTGTGAGTGAGAGTGAGAGTGAGGGTGAGGGTGAGAGTGAGAGTGTGAGTGAGAGAGAGTGAGTGTGTGAGTGAGAGTGAGAGTGAGAGAGAGTGTGAGAGAGAGAGAGTGTGTGTGTGAGTGAGAGTGAGAGTGTGTGTGTGAGTGAGAGTGAGCAGAGAGTGAGAGTGAGAGTGAGTGTGAGAGTGAGAGAGCGAGTGTGTGTGTGTGAGTGAGAGTGAGTGTGAGTGTGACAGTGTGTGTCTGAGTGAAAGTGAGTGTGTGAGTGAGAGTGAGGGTGAGAGTGAGTGTGAGAGAGAGAGTGTGTGTGTGAATGAGAGTGAGTGTGAGAGTGAGAGTGTGTGTCTGAGTGAGAGTGAGTGTGCGAGTGAGAGTGAGGGTGAGAGTGAGTGTGTGAGTGAGAGTGAGAGTGAGCGTGAGGGTGAGCGGAGAGTGAGCGTGAGAGTGAGCTGAGAGTGAGCGTGAGAGTGAGCAGAGAGTGAGAGTGAGCGGAGGGTGAGCGTGAGTGTGCGAGTGAGAGTGAGTGTGTGAGTGAGCGTGTGAGTGCGAGTGAGAGTGAGTGTGAGAGAGAGAGTGTGTGTGAGTGAGAGTGAGTGTGTGAGTGAGTGTGTGAGTGAGAGTGAGAGTGAGAGTGAGAGTGAGTGTGAGAGAGAGAGTGTGTGTGTGAGTGAGAGTGAGAGTGTGTGTGTGAGTGAGAGTGAGGGTGAGAGTGAGTGCGCGAGTGAGAGTGAGGGTGAGAGTGAGTGTGTGAGTGAGAGTGAGAGTGAGTGTGAGAGTGAGAGTGTGTGTGTGAGTAAGAGTGAAAGTGAGTGTGTGAGTGAGAGTGAGTGTGTGAGTGAGTGTGTGAGTGAAAGTGAGTGTGTGAGTGAGAGTGAGTGTGTGAGTGAGTGTGTGAGTGAGAGTGAGATTGAGTGTGAGAGTGTGTGTGTGAGTGAGTGTGAGAGTGAGTGTGAGAGTGAGTGTGTGAGTGAGAGTGAGAGTGAGCGTGAGGGTGAGTGTGTGAGTGAGAGTGAGCGTGAGAGTGAGCGTGAGAGTGAGCGTGAGAGTGAGCGTTAGAGTGAGAGTGAGCAGAGAGTGAGAGTGAGAGTGAGGGTGAGAGTGAGTGTGAGAGAGAGAGTGTGTGTGTGAGTGAGAGTGAGTGTGAGTGTGAGTGTGTGTCTGAGTGAGAGTGAGTGTGTGAATGAGAGTGAGGGTGAGTGTGAGAGAGAGAGTGTGTGTGTGTGTGTGAGTGAGCGTGAGTGTGTGAGTGAGAGTGAGGGTGAGAGTGAGTGTGTGAGTGAGAGTGAGAGTCAGAGTGAGCGTGAGAGGAGAGTGAGCGTGAGGGTGAGTGGAGAGTCAGCGTGAGAGTGAGCTGAGAGTGAGCGTGAGAGTGAGCAGAGAGTGAGAGTGAGCGGAGAGTGAGCGTGAGTGTGCGAGTGAGAGTGAGTGTGTGAGTGAGCGTGTGAGTGCGAGTGAGAGTGAGTGTGAGAGAGAGTGTGTGTGAGTGAGAGTGAGTGTGAGAGTGAGAGTGAGAGTGAGAGTGAGTGTGAGAGAGAGAGTGTGTGTGTGAGTGAGAGTGAGAGTGTGTGTGTGAGTGAGAGTGAGGGTGAGAGTGAGTGTGCGAGTGAGAGTGAGTGTTAGAGTGAGTGTGTGTGAGAGTGAGAGTGAGTGTGAGAGTGAGAGATTGTGTGTGAGTAAGAGTGAAAGTGAGTGTGTGAGTGAGAGTGAGAAGAGAGTGAGAGTGAGAGTGAGTGTGTGAGTGAGAGTGAGAGTCAGAGTGAGCATGAGAGTGAGCTGAGAGTGAGGGTGAGAGTGAGCAGAGAGTGAGAGTGAGCGGAGAGTGAGCGTGAGTGTGCGACTGAGAGTGTGAGTGAGAGTGAGAGTGTGAGCGAGAGTGAGAGTGTGAGTGAGAGTGAATGAGTGAGTGAGAGTGAGTGTGTGAGAGAGAGCGTGTGTGTGAGTGAGCGTGAGAGTGAGAGTGAGCGTGAGAGTGAGGGTGAGAGTGAGTGTGTGAGTGAGAATGAGAGTGAGAGTGAGAGTGAGGGTGAGAGTGAGTGTGAGTGTGTGAGTGAGAGTGAGAGTGAGAGTGAGGGTGAGGGTGAGAGTGAGAGTGTGAGTGAGAGAGAGTGAGTGTGTGAGTGAGAGTGAGAGTGAGAGAGAGTGTGAGAGAGAGAGAGTGTGTGTGAGTGAGAGTGAGAGTGTGTGTGTGAGTGAGAGTGAGCAGAGAGTGAGAGTGAGAGTGAGTGTGAGAGTGAGAGAGCGAGTGTGTGTGTGTGAGTGAGAGTGAGTGTGAGTGTGACAGTGTGTGTCTGAGTGAGAGTGAGTGTGTGAGTGAGAGTGAGGGTGAGAGTGAGTGTGTGAGTGAGAGTGAGGGTGAGAGTGAGTGTGAGAGAGAGAGTGTGTGTGTGAATGAGAGTGAGTGTGAGAGTGAGAGTGTGTGTCTGAGTGAGAGTGAGTGTGCGAGTGAGAGTGAGGGTGAGAGTGAGTGTGTGAGTGAGAGTGAGAGTGAGAGTGAGCGTGAGGGTGAGCGGAGAGTGAGCGTGAGAGTGAGCTGAGAGTGAGCGTGAGAGTGAGCAGAGAGTGAGAGTGAGCGGAGAGTGAGCGTGAGTGTGCGAGTGAGAGTGAGTGTGTGAGTGAGCGTGTGAGTGCGAGTGAGAGTGAGTGTGAGAGAGAGAGTGTGTGTGTGAGTTAGAGTGAGAGTGTGTGTGTGAGTGAGAGTGAGGGTGAGAGTGAGTGTGCGAGTGAGAGTGAGGGTGAGAGTGAGTGTGTGAGTGAGAGTGAGAGTGAGTGTGAGAGTGAGAGTGTGTGTGTGAGTGAGAGTGAGTGTGTGAGTGAGTGTGTGAGTGAGAGTGAGATTGAGTGTGAGAGTGTGTGTGTGAGTGAGAGTGAGAGTGAGTGTGAGAGTGAGTGTGTGAGTGAGAGTGAGAGTGAGCGTGAGAGTGAGTGTGTGAGTGAGAGTGAGCGTGAGAGTGAGCGTGAGAGTGAGCGTGAGAGTGAGCATCAGAGTGAGAGTGAGCAGAGAGTGAGAGTGAGAGTGAGGGTGAGAGTGAGTGTGAGAGAGAGAGTGTGTGTGTGAGTGAGAGTGAGTGTGAGTGTGAGTGTGTGTCTGAGTGAGAGTGAGTGTGTGAATGAGAGTGAGGGTGAGTGTGAGAGAGAGAGTGTGTGTGTGTGTGTGAGTGAGCGTGAGTGTGTGAGTGAGAGTGAGGGTGAGAGTGAGTGTGTGAGTGAGAGTGAGAGTCAGAGTGAGAGTGAGGGTGAGAGTGAGTGTGTGAGTGAGAGTGAGAGTCAGAGTGAGCGTGAGAGGAGAGTGAGCGTGAGGGTGAGCGGAGAGTGAGCGTGAGTGTGCGAGTGAGAGTGAGTGTGTGAGTGAGCGTGTGAATGCGAGTGAGAGTGAGTGTGAGAGAGAGTGTGTGTGAGTGAGAGTGAGTGTGAGAGTGAGAGTGAGAGTGAGAGTGAGTGTGAGAGAGAGAGTGTGTGTGTGAGTGAGAGTGAGAGTGCGTGTGTGAGTGAGAGTGAGGGTGAGAGTGAGTGTGCGAGTGAGAGTGAGGGTTAGAGTGAGTGTGTGAGTGAGAGTGAGAGTGAGTGTGAGAGTGAGAGATTGTGTGTGAGTAAGAGTGAAAGTGAGTGTGTGAGTGAGAGTGAGTGTGAGAGAGAGAGTGTGTGTGTGTGAGTGAGAGTGAGAGTGTGTGTGTGAGTGAGAGTGAGGGTGAGAGTGAGTGTGCGAGTGAGAGTGAGGGTTAGAGTGAGTGTGTGAGTGAGAGTGAGAGTGAGTGTGAGAGTGAGAGATTGTGTGTGAGTAAGAGTGAAAGTGAGTGTGTGAGTGAGAGTGAGTGTGTGAGTGAGTGTGTGAGTGAGAGTCAGTGTATGAGTGAGAGTGAGTGTGCAAGTGAGAGTGAGGGTGAGAGTGAGTGTGTGAGTGAGAGTGAGATTGAGTGTGAGAGTGTGTGTGTGAGTGAGAGTGAGTGTGAGAGTGAGTGTGTGAGTGAGAGTGAGAGTGAGCGTGAGAGTGAGTGTGTGAGTGAGAGTGAGCATGAGAGTGAGCGTGAGAGTGAGCGTCAGAGTGAGAGTGAGCAGAGAGTGAGAGTGAGAATGAGGGTGAGTGTGAGAGAGAGAGTGTGTGTGTGAGTGAGAGTGAGTGTGAGTGTGAGTGTGTGTCTGAGTGAGAGTGAGTGTGTGAATGAGAGTGAGGGTGAGTGTGAGAGTGAGAGTGTGTGTGTGTGAGTGAGCGTGAGTGTGTGAGTGAGAGTGAGGGTGAGAGTGAGTGTGTGAGTGAGAGTGAGAGTCAGAGCGAGAGTGAGGGTGAGAGTGAGTGTGTGAGTGAGAGTGAGAGTCAGAGTGAGCATGAGAGTGAGCTGAGAGTGAGGGTGAGAGTGAGCAGAGAGTGAGAGTGAGCGGAGAGTGAGCGTGAGTGTGCGAGTGAGAGTGTGAGTGAGAGTGAGTGTGTGAGTGAGAGTGAGAGTGTGAGTGAGAGTGAATGTGTGAGTGAGAGTGAGTGTGTGAGAGTGAGCATGAGAGTGAGTGTGTGAGTGAGCGTATGTGTGCGAGTGAGAGTGAGTGTGAGAGAGAGAGTGTGTGTGAGTGAGAGTGTGAGAGTGAGAGTGAGAGTTAGTGTGAGAGAGGGAGTGTGTGTGTGAGTGCAAGGGAGAGTGAGAGTGTGTGTGTGAGTGAGAGTGTGTGTGAGAGTGAGTGTGTGAGTGAGAGTGTGAGTGAGGGTGAGAGTGAGTGTGCAAGTGAGAGTGAGGAAGAGAGTGAGTGTGTGAGTGAGTGTGTGAGTGAGAGTGAGTGTGTGAGTGAGAGTGAGTGTGTGAGTGAGTGTGTGAGTGAGAGTCAGTGTATGAGTGAGAGTGAGTGTGCAAGTGAGAGTGAGGGTGAGAGTGAGTGTGTGAGTGAGAGTGAGATTGAGTGTGAGAGTGTGTGTGTGAGTGAGAGTGAGAGTGAGTGTGAGAGTGAGTGTGTGAGTGAGAGTGAGAGTGAGCGTGAGAGTGAGTGTGTGAGTGAGAGTGAGCATGAGAGTGAGCGTGAGAGTGAGCGTCAGAGTGAGAGTGAGCAGAGAGTGAGAGTGAGAATGAGGGTGAGTGTGAGAGAGAGAGTGTGTGTGTGAGTGAGAGTGAGTGTGAGTGTGAGTGTGTGTCTGAGTGAGAGTGAGTGTGTGAATGAGAGTGAGGGTGAGTGTGAGAGTGAGAGTGTGTGTGTGTGAGTGAGCGTGAGTGTGTGAGTGAGAGTGAGGGTGAGAGTGAGTGTGTGAGTGAGAGTGAGAGTCAGAGCGAGAGTGAGGGTGAGAGTGAGTGTGTGAGTGAGAGTGAGAGTCAGAGTGAGCATGAGAGTGAGCTGAGAGTGAGGGTGAGAGTGAGCAGAGAGTGAGAGTGAGCGGAGAGTGAGCGTGAGTGTGCGAGTGAGAGTGTGAGTGAGAGTGAGTGTGTGAGTGAGAGTGAGAGTGTGAGTGAGAGTGAATGTGTGAGTGAGAGTGAGTGTGTGAGAGTGAGCATGAGAGTGAGTGTGTGAGTGAGCGTATGTGTGCGAGTGAGAGTGAGTGTGAGAGAGAGAGTGTGTGTGAGTGAGAGTGTGAGAGTGAGAGTGAGAGTTAGTGTGAGAGTGGGAGTGTGTGTGTGAGTGCAAGGGAGAGTGAGAGTGTGTGTGTGAGTGAGAGTGTGTGTGAGAGTGAGTGTGTGAGTGAGAGTGTGAGTGAGGGTGAGAGTGAGTGTGCAAGTGAGAGTGAGGAAGAGAGTGAGTGTGTGAGTGAGTGTGTGAGTGAGAGTGAGTGTGTGAGTGAGAGTGAGTGTGTGAGTGAGTGTGTGAGTGAGAGTGAGTGTGTGAGTGAGAGTGAATGTGCGAGTGAGAGTGAGGGTGAGAGTGAGTGTGTGAGTGAGAGTGAGAGTGAGTGTGAGAGTGAGAGTGTGTGTGTGAGTGAGAGTGAGAGTGAGTGTTAGAGTGAGAGTGTGAGTGAGAGTGAGCGGCGAGTGAGTGTGTAAGTGAGAGTGAGCGTGAGAGAGAGTGTGTGAGTGTGAGTGAGAGTGAGGGTGAGAGTGAGGGTGAGAGTAAGAGTGAGAGTGAGCGTCGAGTGAGCGTGAGAGTGAGCGGAGAGTGAGAATGAGCGTAGAGTGAGCGTGAGTGTGCGAGTAAGAGTGAGAGTCAGTGAGAGTGAGTGTGTGAGTGAGTGAGTGTGTGAGTGAGAGTGTGAGTGAGAGTGAGTGTGTGAGTGAGTGAGTGTGTGAGTGAGTGTGTGAGTGAGAGTGAGCGTGAGAGTGAGTGGGTGAGTGCGAGTGAGAGTGAGTGTGAGAGAGAGAGGGTGTGTGTGAGTGAGAGTGAGAGTGAGAGTGAGTGTGAGAGTGAGGGTGAGAGTGAGTGTGTGAGTGAGAGTGAGAGTGAGAGTGAGGGTGAGAGTGAGTGTGTGAGTGAGAGTGAGAGTGAGAGTGAGGGTGAGGGTGAGAGTGAGAGTGTGAGTGAGAGTTTGGGTGAGAGTGAGAGTGAGCGTGAGTGTGTGAGTGAGAGTGAGAGTGAGCATGAGTGTGAGTGGAGTGTGAGCGTGAGAGTAAGCGGAGAGTGAGAGTGAGCGGAGAGTGAGCGTGAGTGTGCGAGTGACAGTGAGAGTGTGATTGAGAGTGAGAGTGAGTGTGAGAGTGAGCGTGAGCATGAGTGTGAGCAGGGAGTGAGCGTGAGAGTGAGAGTGAGTGAGTGTGAGCGGAGAGTGAGTGGAGAATGTGCGTGATAGTGAGCGGAGAGTGAGAGTGAGCGGAGAGTGAGCGTGAATGTGCGGGTGAGAGTGAGAGTGTGAGTGAGTGTGAGAGTGAGCGTGAGTGTGCGAGTGAGAGTGAGCGGAGAGTGAGCGGAGTGTGAGAATGAGAGTGAGTGAGAGTGAGAGCGAGTGTGGGAGTGAGCAGAGATTGAGTGTGAGAGTGAGAGTGAGCATAAGAGGGAGCGTGTGAGTGAGAGTGAGAGTGAGCATAGAAGCATAGAAGATAGGAGCAGGAGTAGGCCATTCGGCCCCTCGAGCCATTTAATGAGATCATGGCTGATCATTCAAATTCAGTGCCCGGTCCCTGCTTTCTCCCCATATCCCTTGATCCCTTTAGTCTTAAGAAATATAATAAATTCCCCTGATTCTGACTGCAAGGGACCTACGCTTGACTTCATCAATCTTTTTCTCTTAACATATCTATAGAAGCTTTTACAGTCAGTTTTTATGTTCCCTGCAAGCTTACTTTCATATTCTATTTTCCCCCTCTTAATTAATCCCTTTGTCCTCCTTTGCTGAATCCTAAACTGCTCCCAATCCTCAGGTTTGCTGTTTTTTCTGGCCAATTTATATGTCCTCTCCTTGGATCTTATGTTATCCATAATTTCCCTTGTTAGCCACGGTTGAGTCACCTTTTTGTTTTATTTTTATGCCAAACAGGGATGAACAAATTCTGTAGTTCATCCATGCAATCTTTAAATGTTTGCCATTGCCTATCCACCGTCAACCCTTTAAGTAACGCTCCCCAATCCATCCTAGCCAACTCGCGCCTCATACCATCATAGTTTACTTTATTTAAATTCAGGACCCTAGTCTCTGAGTCAACTACTTCACTCTCCATCTTAATGAAGAATTCTATCATATTATGATCGCTCCTCACCAAGGGGCCTCGCACAACAAGATTGCTAATTAATCCTTTCTCATTACATAATACCCAGTCTAAGATGTCCTGATCTCTAATTGGTTCTTCGACATATTGGTCCAGGAAACCATCCCGTATACACTCTAGGAATTCCTCCTCCACAGTATTGTTACTAATTTGGTTAGCCCAATCTATATGTAGATTAAAGTCACCCATGATAACTGCTGTGCCCTTATTGCACGCGTCTCTAATTTCCCATTTAATGCCATCCCCAACCTCAGCATTACGGTTTGGGGGTCTGTATACAACTCCCACTAACGTTTTCTGCCCCTTGGTATTTCTCAGCTCTACCCATACAGATTCCACATCATCAGAGCTAATATCCTTCCTTACTATTGTGTTAATCTCCTCTTTAACCAGAAATTTTACCCCACCTCCTTTTCCTTTTTGTCTGTCCTTCCTGAATATTGAATACCCCTGGATATTGAATTCCCAGCCTTGGTCACCCTGGAGCCATGTCTCCGTAATCCCAATTATATCATATCCGTTTACATCTATTTGCACAGCTAATTCATCCACCTTATTACGAATGCTCCTCGCATTAAGACACAAAGGGGTAAAAATTCAGTTGGTTGCGCCTCCTGTTAGCGCCTTAAGAGGACGCTAATGGGGCGCAAAGCCGCTAGCGCCCGGGCGCAGCGATGTTTGCGCCGCTCGGGAACTTAACTAGACATTGTGCGGCGGCGCTAAACTTTACCGCTGCGACCACCTGCGCGCGCAGATTGTGAC
The DNA here is from genome assembly GCA_030390025.1 of Squalus acanthias. Taxonomy (NCBI): domain Eukaryota; kingdom Metazoa; phylum Chordata; class Chondrichthyes; order Squaliformes; family Squalidae; genus Squalus; species Squalus acanthias. The sequence continues at coordinate 46,169,695 of CM059431.1, read as the reverse complement.
GTCATTCCATGGTGCAACGCCCTTGTGGCGCCCCGGAGCGGAAATTGAGTGGCGCCCCCTGCCTTACCACCTGGCGCATCCAACGACCGGAAGACTGGAACGCTATCAATCGTTGTGGGGCTGGGGGGGGGCGCTAATTAAAGGGGGCCTCTTCCTGTCTTTTTCTGTGGTTGACATTTTTGCACCACTCGTTCTGAGAGAGAGAGAGAGATTCGGAGAGAGAGAAAGAGAGACTTCTGCATTGAGTCAACGCTGTGTGAGGTAGTTTTGCCTACTGATCCTAACTTCGCTGGTACTTTGGTTGCTGTCCTTCATAACTTTGCTTGCAAAGAGACTTTGGGGGCTGCACTGATTGGGGGCGTCGTCCTGCTCCAGCTGAATCGGAGGACACAGAGACGCAGAGAGAGAGTGGCAATGATGGCCAGACGGAGGAGGGCCAACAGGCGTATGTACAGGAGAGCTTACCCTCCCAGGGTATATCGTGAACAGCTCTCCTACATTCATATGTCTGAGGAGCTATGTTTGCGAAGGCTGCGATTCAGCAAGGAGGTGGTCACTGAGCTCTGCCACCTGCTGCAGCCAGATCTGCAGCCTCAACTGAGGTCCAGGACGTCTCTGTCGGTGGCAGTGAAGGTCACAGTGGCTCTCAACTTCTATGCTACTGGCTCATTTCAAGCTGCTGCTGGGGACCTCGCCAATATCTCCCAGTTCGCGGTGCATTGCTGCATCCGGCAGGTCACAAATGCCCTCATTAAAAGGAGACGAGAGTTCATCTCTTTCCCCATGACCCCAGACAAGCAGCGTGACCGCGCTCTGGGCTTTGCGAGGATAGCGGGCTTCCCCATGGTGCAGGGCGCCATTGACTGCACGCATGTGGCTTTGCGTGCTACACATGAGAATGCCGAGGAATTCCGGAACAGAAAGGGGTTCCATTCCTTGAATGTTCAGTTGGTCTGTGACCACAGACAGCTGATACTCGCTGTCAATGCCCACTATCCTGGCAGCTGCCACGATGCTTTCATCCTGCGCCAGACTACTGTGGCAGAACTTTTCGAGGCACCGCATCAGCCAGCTGGTTGGCTTCTCGGGGACAAGGGGTATCCATTGAGCACCTGGCTGATGACACCGCTCCGTACGCCCAACACCCCTGCTGAGCTGCAGTACAACGAGAGCCATCAAGCTACCAGGAACATCATTGAGCGCACAATCGGCGTGCTGAAGCAACGGTTCCGCTGTCTCGACCATTCTGGAGGAGCCCTGCAGTACTCGCCTGAGCGAGTATCCAACTTCGTAGTTGTGTGCTGCATGTTGCATAACATGGCAATCGTCAGGACCCAGCCAATGCCACCAGGCCTTGGAGCACCACCAGAGGAGGAGGAGGAAGAGGAGGAAGAGGACGAGGAGGATGATCATCAGCAGCACCAAGGTGGGAGGGCGGCCCACAATGGTGAAACTGCAAGGGCCGTCCGTCAACGGCTGATAGCAAGCCGCTTCTAGGGCCCCTGCTGTGGAAATGGCTTCTGCCATTGCTAACAACATCAATGAACCCAGCACGCAACCCCTAAGCCGGCCAAGGCACCAATGATTCCAAACACCAAACATGTATATTTTGAATACAAAAGCTTATTTATTTTACAAACTCTGTGTGTGTCATTTCCTCATGACAAACTCATAGAAATAAACACAAAAAAACAATCAATAACATAACTGGTTCTCACAACCTGGAGATGTTGGCCCAGAAATTGATCTCGCTCTGTCCCCGCGGGGGTAAGCCTTCCCCGCGATGTCTCACCTCGCTTGTGCTTTTTCAGATCCAGCTCGCACGAACTTGATGTTCCAGACATCAGCTGTGCTGGGCTTGCGTATCCCAGCGGCGTAGTGAATTCGTGCGAGCTGTGGGATCACGTGACTCAGTTAGAGCCAATGGCAGCACACCATCTTCACCTGCTGTGAAATCTATGAATCTTACACCCCCCCAAAATAACAGCTAAACCTCAATTAAATTTAAAAAAAACCATCACATTAATAAAATAAGTATAGTTAAATAAATTAACCATTTTAAATAAAAAATTAAATTTTTGAAAAAATTTAAAATCTTTTAAAAAGTTATAAAAATAAACTTACCTGTCTTTAAAGTCTCTAAAAAAGATATACCTGTAAAAAAAAATCAAAAAAATACTTAATTCACTACTTACCTTCTTAAAAGCTCCTTTTTACATTTCCAAAATCTTCAGTACTTACCTGCGCGTCCAAAGCATGAAGTGCACAGCGTGCGCGCAGCCTGTAGCGCGCACGCGATGCACCCAGGACCCGCCCCCTTTTCAGAACAGCAATTGCTGGTTTTCAGCGCATGCGCAGGGCATGCAGAAAACCGGCAATTGGAGTGGGAATATGCGAGAGTACGCAGTGCGTACTCTCGCGTCCCGGGATCAATTTTCGGCCCAATGTCCAAAACACTAAACAAAAGTTGGACCACAAACCTCGGCCTTTAATAAAAAAATGAGCAGCATTTTGTCACACCTCCTACTTTTTGCCCTTCGAGGGTGATCTCCTTCCCTTGCGCACTTCCCCCCTTCTAACCCTACTGCTCCTCCGTAATGGGACCTCAGTGGCTGCAGCAAGGCTGGTGGAAGGCTGCAGATTGTCAGACCCTGACACTGCAGATGCCCCTGAAGGACGGCCTCGACCAGTTCTGGGCCTGGAGGGCCCGGCTGCAGACTGCACCAACTCTGCATGGGCGGCAGCAGTCTGTCCTACAGGCGGTGGCAAGTGCAGTGGAGAAGTGACAGTGTTGGCAGCAGGAATGCTGTCATCGTGAGAGAGGACAGCAACTCCCTGCTCGCCCGACACACTGGCACTCCCACGGGGCAGCACTTCAGCATCCGGAACAATCTGCTGGAGCACAGATTGCTGGCCTGCTGCGGCGCGGTGAGAGCCCCGGGGACATGTGAACGAACCATCGAGGTTGGCAGCAGTCAGTGCTCGCGTGGCCTCAATCTGAGTCTGCATGAGAGCAGTCAGAGATGGGATCACGGCAGTCAGTGACTGAATTGCAGCACTAAGCGTTAGTGTGGCATCCGCCTGTGCTACAGCGAAGTGCTCCACACTCCTTGCCAGTGACTCAATGCATTCGGGCACCCTTCCCACTGCACCCATGAGCTCAGTGTGCATGCCCACCGCCTGGGTGTTCATTTCTGCGATCAGCCGCTCCTCCTCTGCGTCCATTGCAGTAGGAGTCGCTGGCATACTCTCCCTCTGGGGAGAAGGCCCCCGTTCTTCTCTACCCCCATGGCGTTGCTGCAGCCCGCTGGGTCCTGGAGCTTCACCCTCATCAGACCCTTCCCCCCTGCTCCCCTCCAGGGAAGGCGTGTTCCCAATGTGGGCATGGGCTTCCTCGGGAGAGGGTGGCACTGATGCTCCGGCTTCCTCTTCCTCCTTGGCTGCAGCTTCACTCCCACTGGCAGCTTCAGGGCCCGTCTCCTCAGCTGGTGAATCACCATCTGAAAGCAGGGAGGTACAAGAGTGGCTTTAGCGTGAGGACAGGGTGGCAGTAAGGGAGGAATAAGTGCAGCGAGTTAGCAAGTTGGATTGAAAGTGTCAAAGGCTGGTGTTGTGAGGGACAAGTAGAAGGACAGAGGACAAAAAGGTGATGACCTTACCATTGCTGTCCAGAACGGGGTCGGCGTCTCCAGTGGCGATGGGACCGATCACCCGGCTTGCCACAATCCTGTGGACGCGCTCCTCAAGATCGCTGAGGGGTTGCAGCTGAGGCCGCCCTCCACCTGTCCGTTGCTGCTGTCTCCTATTATGCGCCAGCTTGGCCTGCAAGTAAAAGGACAGCATCTGAGTAAATATACAGCCATGGTCTTGCCTGATGTGCCTCCCATAGGTGAATAGCCCTTACTGTATGCAGCCATGGTCTTGCCTGATGTGCCTCCCATAGGTGAATAGCCCTTACTGTATGCAGCCATGGTCTTGCCTGATGTGCCTCCCATAGGTGAATAGCCCTTACTGTATGCAGCCATGGTCTTGCCTGATGTGCCTCCCATAGGTGAATAGCCCTTACTGTATGCAGCCATGGTCTTGCCTGATGTGCCTCCCATAGGTGAATAGCCCTTACTGTATGCAGCCATGGTCTTGCCTGATGTGCCTCCCATAGGTGAATAGCCCTTACTGTATGCAGCCATGGTCTTGCCTGATGTGCCTCCCATAGGTGAATAGCCCTTACTGTATGCAGCCATGGTCTTGCCTGATGTGCCTCCCATAGGTGAATAGCCCTTACTGTATGCAAAGTGTGGAATGTGTGTGTGTGTTTCATGAAAGGGCCATAGGTGTTGGATGAGTGTTGTGCATTGGGGTTTTAAGACCCTCTGGCCATAGAGTGAGGTTGAGATGGAGGGATGGAGAGGTATTGAGAAAAAGCCACTCACCCTGACGACCCGAGTGAGGTCGTTGAACTTTTTGCGGCATTGAACATGGGTCCTGGGCACCATGCTCCTGGAGGAGACGCTCTGAGCCACCTCCCTCCACACTCTTCTGTACTCGCATGGCAAAGGCCTCCTGTCACTCTCAGGGAAGAGTATACATCTTCTGCGCTCCACCGCGCCAACCAGAGCATCCAAGGCCCGCTCGGTGAAGCGCTGAGCTCGTTCTCTCACCCTCTCCATCCTTGGCAGCAAAATGGATTCACAGGTCTCTCCAGGCCGAGATTCAAGGCTGCAATGAGCAGGTTGTGGCTGGGGAGCAAGTTGGCCCCCCCGCTTTAAGAACTGGCCAGCGCCAGTGTGTCTGTGTTCCCTCGCTAACTGGCAGCACCTGCGCTGCGCTCGCGCGCTGAGTTAGCGCCTCACTGCTCGGCCTTTGCACCTTAAGACAGGTGTGCAGCGCCTGATTTAGCGCTCCACTCACCTCCCGGGGCGGTAAAAGTGAAGTTTCCAGTCAGTGGCGATAATTAGCGCCAGGCGCTAATTTTTGCGTCCAGACGATATTTGCGCCCCAAACGGGGCGCGACCTAATTTTTCCCCCAAAGCTTCAGGCTTGTTTTTTTAACACTCTTAGCCCTTTTAGAATTATTATTTACTGTAGCCCTGTTTGATTTACACCCTTGATTTCTCTGCCTTCTACTTTTGCTTTTCTCCTTCCTGTCTTTTGCTTCTATCCTTGCTTCCCTTTCCTCTGTTTCCCTGCACAAGTTTCCAACCCCCTGGCAGAGAGTGAGTGTGTCAGTGAGAGTGAAAGTGAGCATGAGATGAGTGTGAGTGAGAGTGAGAGTGAGAGTAAGAGAGAGTGTGAGAGAGAGAGTGTGTGTGAGAGTGAGTGTGAGAGTGAGAGTGTGTGTCTGAGTGAGAGTGAGGGTGAGAGTGAGTGTGTGAGTGAGAGTGAGAGTGAGCGTGAGAGTGAGTGAGAGTGAGAGTGAGTGTGTGAGTGAGTGTGTGAGTGAGAGAGAGAGTGAGTGAGAGTGAGAGTGAGCATGAGAGAGAGAGTGTGTGTGTGAGTGAGAGTGAGTGTGAGAGTGTGTGTGTGAGTGAGAGTGAGAGTGAGTGTGTGAGTGAGAGTGAGTGTGTGAGTGAGAGTGAGCATGAGAGTGAGCGTGAGAGTGAGTGTGTGAGTGAGATTGCGCGTGAGAGTGAGTGTGTGAGTGAGAGTGAGTGCGTGAGTGAGAGTGAGCGTGAGAGTGAGAGTGAGCGGAGAGTGAGCGTGAATGTGCGGGTGACAGTGAGAGTGTGATTGAGAGTGACAGTGAGTGTGAGAGTGAGTGTGAGCATGAGTGTGAGCGTAGAGTGAGAGTGAGAGTGAGAGTGAGTGAGAGTGAGCGGAGAGTGAGTGGAGAGTGAGCGTGAGAGTGAGAGGAGAGTGAGAGTGAGTGGAGAGTGAGCGTGAATGTGCGGGTGAGATTGAGAGTGTGAGTGTGAGTGTGAGTGTGAGTGTGAGTGAGAGTGAGTGTGAGAGTGAGCGTGAGCGGAGAGTGAGAGTAAGCAGGTGTGAGCTTGAGTGTGCGAATGAGAGTGAGAGTGAGCGGAGAGTGAGAGTGAGCTTGAGTGTGCGAGTGAGAGTGAGCGGAGAGTGTGCAGAGTGTGAGAATGACAGTGAGTGAGAGTGAGAGTGAGAGCGAGCGTGGGAGTGAGCAGAGAGTGAGTGTGGGAGTGAGAGTGAGCGTGAGAGTGAGCGTGTGAGTGAGAGTGAGAGTGAGCAGAGAGTGAGAGTGAGAGAGAGCATGAGAGTGAGAGTGAGAGTGAGTGAAATGAGAGAGAGTGTGAGAGTGAGAGTGAAAGAGAGAGTGAGAGTAAGTGAGAGTGAGAGTGAGTGAGAGAGTGAGAGTGTGCGTGTGAGTGAGAGTGAGGGTGAGAGTGAGTGTGTGAGTGAGAGTGAGAGTGAGAGTGAGCGTGAGAGTGAGTGTGTGAGTGAGAGTGAGCGTGAGAGTGAGCGTGAAAGTGAGAGTGAGCGGAGAGTGAGCATGACTGTGCGAGTGACAGTGAGAGTGTGATTGAGAGTGAGAGTGAGCATGAGCGTGAGTGTGAGCAGAGAGTGAGCGTGAGTGTGAGAGTGAGTGAGAGTGAGCGGAGAGTGAGTGGAGAGTGAGCGTGAGAGTGAGAGTGAGTGAGAGTG